>CM031949.1:51136035-51178535 GCA_018749465.1 Paracanthobrama guichenoti
AAAAATGTGTGTGTGTATATGTATATGTATGTATGTATATATATATGTATGTATATATATATATATATGTATATATATATATGTATATATGTATATATATATATGTATATATATATATATATATGTATATATATATATATATGTATATATATATATATATATATATATATATATATATGTATATATATATATATGTATATATATATATATATATATATATATATATGTATATATATATATATATATATATATATATATATATGTATGTATATATATGTATGTATATATATATATATATATATATATATGTATATATATATATATGTATGTATGTATATATATATATGTATGTATATATATATATATATATGTATATATATATATATATGTATATATATATATATATATATATATATATATATATGTATGTATATATATATATATGTATGTATATATATATATATGTATATATATATATATATGTATGTATATATATATATATATATATATATATATATATGTATATATATATATATATATATATATATATATATATATATATATATATATATATATATATATATATATATATATATACATATACACATATATACATACACACACATACACACATACGTATATGTATGTGTGTGTGTATAATATATAATTGTATTATAATTATATCTTATCTCGTCACATTCAGCTAGGAATTACATTAATCCTATAATTTTAATCAAATAATAGCAAATTTTATAAAAATGTTGAGTAGTTTGAAATATTCCGTGACCAACAGTAATGAATGAATTCGGATTCATTCCGATTGATGAATCCGAACCTAGTGTTTACATGAATGTTAAATAAAGTGATTGGGTTAATGTGGGCTTTTATATGTCACAAGCTTCTGATCGGATTTAACCTTTTGCCATGTGCACATTGCACAAGTATACAGAGTTTCCTGCTGCTGTTGCATACAAACTATCCTTTTTTTGTTTTGTTTTTTTAAAGCAGACTTAAAATTTTTCTATTTCGTGTCCTAATTAGATGACGATGAGCACATGATGTTATGCCATGCTGCTTATATTTATCAAAACTGTAAAAACGCCCATTCCCACGCCCAAAACCAGTCCACTTCACAGACGGTGAGTGGAAAGAGAATTGCAGAATGACAGAACACTCATTTATGACATGTTTTATTCAACAGGAAGAACAGCTCGTTCTGCGCATCATATGTCATTACACTATTTCTGTCATTGCACATGCACAGTACTCTCCAGTTTCGGTTTTTAATCCGATCAAGTGTTTACATGTCCTCTCGATCAGATTACAAAAGGAATAAACCACCCCTTACAATCCAATTTAAATTTGAATCAGATCTGGCCAATTCATTCCAATTGATGTGTTTACATGTGACTCTTTTTATTCAGATTGTGCTACTAGTCTGATTACAGTCGGATTATTAAGATCCATGTAAACACAGCTAATAATGAGTGCTGTTAGACCACTGAGGCAGATCAGCCTAAAAATGTTACTTTTAAAACCTTTTTTTTTTTTTCATCCTAATATAAATCCTGGTGCATAATGGAGTGCAGCAGAGCATCATCAATAATATCAAATAATGGTCACAATTTGACCATTTCCATTTAATGGGTGGCACTTGTCCCCCTCAATGGCTATGGTTACGGCCCTGCTGTGGAATGGGGATGTTAACAGGTAGCTTTGACCTCTTTAGCTGCAATGAAGATGCACGATGAGCAAAACAAACTTATACAAGAAGGATACTGTTCAGACAACAGTGATGTTAAAAGACAATTCATTTTCAGTAATATTCTGAAATATTATCGGACTGCATTGACTCTATCAGATGAGATGAACACTTGTATTGAGCTGGATAATGACACTTGTCTTCTGTATGGCTGCTTTTGTCAATGCTGCAAATTTCATCAATTCTAATTAACTTTACAGTTTTCAATTGAATCAATCAACATTGGACCAAATTTAGCTGAACAATGTTACTATTGTCTTCTGTAGAGCTGCTTCATAGCTGAATTTAATTTGTTTCATAATTGATCAACTTTGCAACATCGGCAATGTTATTGAACTGAACTGAATCAACATTGAACTGACTCAAAGTGAATAATGACAGTATTGTCCTCTGAAGAAGTGCTTATAGTGGAGTTGAACTCCTTTCATAATTTATGAACTTTAAGCTATTATTGAACCGAACTGAATTAACATTGAACTGGCTTGAGCTGAATAACAGCATTATTACCTTCTGTAGAACTGCTTTACTGTTAAAATTGAGGTTTCAGAGTTTTAATTTTGCAATATGAACAGTATATTTCTGTTTATAAATGTAAGGCTTTGAAACAACAGTATGAATTGTATAAAGCAAAAATATTACTCTCCAGAAGTGTTATATAAAATATATAAATAAAAGCACTTGACTTACAACAGCTATGCTTTAATGCAGTGTTATCGTGTCAGGATTTACTCATCCTAATGTGAAAGGTATTAAGGCCATTGCCAGTGCCTGAATTTGTTTTAACTGCACAATACACTGATTTTCAATTGTAAACAGCAAAGCTGCCATTGTTTATTTCCTGTTATTGCTTCCCTGTGCACTTGCCAAGACAGTGATGCAGCTTGCTTGCACCTTGCATACTGTACAAGTTGGTGCAAAGTCATAAAGTTAAACAATAATGTTATTCAGCTCAGCAGTGCCATTTGGATGTGCTGACCTACAGACTTTTGCACAATTTTGAATGTTTAGCCACTCCTCTCGTTGCTGATTTTATATGGAATTGTTTATAATGACAAGAGTTTCTGTGTTGTTGTTGCTGTTTCAATTTGCAGGAATCAATGTATGTGATTTAGTAAGGCTCACAATCAAAGTGTAGATTCATTTGGGAGCGAGTTATTCTAGCAGGCATGCTCATCGCTTCAAAAATTAATGCATTTGCTTCTCTCCACAGAGTGATTCCTGCTCATCCTAAGGCTGATGTCCTTCAAGAGTAGCGTCAGAAACATGGATGACCCTTTAAAGGTTGACTGATTCCAGCTGACACCTCCTGTGTGCTTTATAACTATGCTGCGAGTCACTAGAGGCCTTATGGCCACAGTATCCGCCAACAACTCGCCAAATTCCCCAACTCTATTCAGGGAATGATCAAACCATCCTGTCTAGGGCATACACATCAAGAGACCTCTTACATACAGGTCAGTAGCAGAAATAAAGGCTTTTACTCAATGACTCAACCTTACTCAACCTTTTCCCAACAACACCGTCTTTGGTTTGTGACATTATTACTTGAAACTACAGTTCAAACCTTCTTTAACAAGTAACTGTTCATCAGCAGGACGGCAAATACCCCAAATCCAATGGCATGGGTCAAGTTCTTCGGGAGACGAGGGGGCAATCTTTCCAAGTCTTACCAGCCAGGATCTATGATGTCCTTGGCCCCCACCAAGGGACTACTAAATGAGCCGGGACAGAACAGCTGCTTCCTCAACAGTGCAGTGCAGGTATGTGTTTGAACCAAAGCTAAATTAACAGTTGCAGAAGCAGGTCTGTTTTATTCACCTATATTTTAAACAGTAATACTACCGTTTTCTCTAAATAAATAAACTTAATCCAAGTCTAAATTTATTTAATACATAGACCTGGTTTCGTAGACTTGCCAGGATTAGGCCTTAGTTCAATTAGGGCATTTAAGTAGTTTTTATTACGTGCCTTAGGAAAAAAAACATGGTGTGTGCATCTTGAGACAAAACATGGCACTGACATATTTTAAAATATGCCAGTGCAAGTTGCTTTCAGTTAAAACAGCTCAAAACTGCATTTTATTCTGGGACTAGCTTAAGCCTTGTCTTTGAAACCGGGATTAATACAATTAATTAATTATGGAAAAAGAGTGTGTATGTACTAAATTAATGTTTAATTATTTATTCAAATTAAATTAATACATTTTATGTTTTTGTCAAAATGTGTCGAATGGAACTTGCCTCAAGGGATTTTTTTCACTATATTCATTAATGTATCGCTATCCATCTATTAATCGATATATACACACACATTACCATTAACTGTTTGGAATCATTAAAATGTTTTTGATAGTCTTATGCTCACCAAGCCTGCATTTATTTGATCAAAAATACAGTAAAAAAATTATTTATTGTGAAATTGTATTGCAACTTAAAATAACTGTTTTCTATTTGAATATATTTTGTAATTTATTCCTGTGATGAAAAGCTGAATTTTCAGCATTATTACTCCAGTGTTCAGTGTCACGCCCTTCAGAAATCATTCTAATATGCTGATTTGCTGCTCAAGAAACATATCTTATTGTTATTATACATTTTGAAAACAGTTGCGCTGCTTAAGTTTGTGAAAACCCTGATACATTTTTACACAGCTTCTATTTAAATCTTTTGTAACAAAGTGAATGTCTTCGTTGTAGGTTTTGATCAATTGAATGCAAAATGCAATAAAATTATTAATTTCTTAAAGAAAAAATCTTACTGACCCTAAACTTTTAAACTGTGTATATATTCCCAGTTGCCTACCTTTTTTTACATATTAATAGCCTGGTATTCTTACCAATGGTACTTTTGAGCTTTAAATATGGCAATCGTTTTAGTAAACATAATGACATTTAACATGGCTTTATTAACATTCACTGTCTAATGGCTTCAACTCTGAACAAACTAAATACTGTTGACTAGTATAACATCCACATATAAAAGTCAGATCGACTGGACTTACCACAATAACATAAAAATATCACTCCCCCAAACATACTTTAATTAGCTTATGACTCACATTGAATTCTGACCACAGCAACCTGTCATCTCCTCCTCAGAGTATTTACGGCATCCCAACTCCACCCATCAACCCCCAGATCTTGCTCACAACAGTATTTGTCATGCTTCCAGTCTGCTAGTTACTGCAAGCCAGTTTTCCCTCTTGGATGGGATTGTGGACATTATGATTTGAGTGTATCTCTTCCTCTCTCTGTTATCTTGTTCCTGTACTCATCACCAGTGAGGAGGTCATACTCAGACTAAGTTGTCTGGGGCCTAAGGGAAAGACACAGAGTGAAGAGTAACCTTACACTGCCAGTACACACAAACACACACACACACACAAACACACACACAAACAAACACACACACACACACACACACACACACACACACACACACACACACACACACACACACACACACACACACACACACACACACAACACACACACACAAACACACACACACAAACACACACACACAAACACACACACACACACACACACAAACATCTCTCACCCCTCATTCTCTGTCATAGTCTAATCTCCCTTAAGCGCTTCCACCAAGCAAGGACAATGAGTCATATTTCTCAGAGTTTTAAGAACAAAATGACTCCAAATAAGAAAAAGCAAAAAAAAATTCATGGCCATCGGATGTTGACTTTAAGATCGTCATATTGAAGAGTCCTGCAAAACCAGAAGGAAGGCTGTGACAAACAGTAGGTGACAAATTATGCTGCCTTCTAAAATGACGGCATCAGTGTTTTTATCGTTAACTAAAACTACTAAAGATGTATATATAAAAAAAAATACTTTTTAAATATAGGGAGTAAGGTTTAAGTAGGGATGTGCCCAAAGCCTAAATCTGAATTCGGAAAATAACTAACACATTCTACTGAGCCCCTAAAAGCACAGGCTTGCTGCTGCACTCGGTTACATTACAGAATATCAGATTTCACTTATTACAATAATGAGAGATGACTGACAGGACTGACATGTCTGAGGATTTGGTGCACAACAGATCCTGAACGTCATTGACAAATATCTTGTAAAATGTGTGGTTAGTATAGCAGCTCCCTATACGCATGCATGATCGCAAATTTGAAAGTTAAAAGCTTGTTCAAAACTCTGCATATTGAAAGCGGCTCTCTGATGCCTGCAAATTATTTACAATGTAACTATATAAGAGAAAACCCAATTAGCATTGAAATATATTTCTTCCTCCCATCTCATATTTTTTCCCATCACCATGTCTGCTTCATAGAATGCGTAATTTCCTTTCCGAAACATAGTATTCGGCTTCGGGCACATCCCTAATCTTAAGTATAGCAAAAGTCTTAATTATCTATGTAAGAGGTCTTAAATTTGGAGACGGAAGTACAGGAATTGTGGTGCAACCTAATATGATCTACCTGTGTAATGTTTGTTGTGAATGGACATATGGTAGTCATTTTATTTGTGTAGGTTTAAAAAAAAAAAAAGCTTTTAAAAACTTCCTGAAAATATTCCTAAAACAACAGAACTTGAATGCATTAGAATATAGCCTTAGGGTGTGTTCAGATTTGGCAAGTTTGATTCGATTAAAACAAACTCTGTTGCGATTGCTCTGTTAGTGTGGTTAATTTGAAAAATAAGCGTGAACACTGCCATCCAAACCCTGGTGTGCACCAAACAAGCGGACCGAGACCGCTGAAAAGATGGGTCTTCGTCCATTTAAAAGCGAACTCTTGTGCGGTTCGAATTAAATATGAATGCAACTTGGACCAAAGACATGTGAATTAACCAAAAACAGGACATTATGTCACAAGATGCGACCCTAAAAAAGACAGAATGCTTAAGCATACCCATTTTTTTTTGGCATAGTCGTTATTTTTCCCATCACGGCTTGGTACAGTCTCCTCCAGCTCCTCCTGAGTTTTCAGCTGGTAAAATCATATGTAAGAAAGCACATTTAGCCCAGCAACCAAGATTGTTTCGGTTGTTCGGTAAGTTCCGTCGCAAAATATACATCATACATTTTTTTTTTTTTTTTTGTGTGTCTTTAGGTTTGATTTATAGAAATGACAGTGTGACCGCTAAGAAAAACCAAGACTAAATGTATAATTTTCTTTTTTGGTCTGGACCAAACGTATCAAAAGAACCGAACTACATGTGTAAATGCACCCTTAGAAAGTAGCTGCTCATGTGACCGTACACCGTAGACTGCAAGGCAGCTTGGAGCAGAGCTTGAGTAAATGTTTATCTTTCATTGGGGTGAGGTAATTCTAAATCTGAATTTCCTGTAACTCCTTGCTCTCTAGGTGCTGTGGCACCTCGATATCTTCAGACGGAGTCTTCGTCAGCTTCCAAACCACTACTGCTTGGGGGACTCCTGCATCTTTTGCGCTTTGAAGGTATTCTTATGGCCAAACACATCATAAAGCAGTATTTAATACTTTCTTTAATAAAAAGTTTTTGTGTTAGTGGTAAAAAGCACTTTGTTTCTTTTGCAGGGAATATTCTGTCAGTTCCAGCACAGCCGAGAGCGAGCGCTACCCTCAGATAACCTGCGCAATGCCCTAGCCGAAACCTTTAAGGATGAGCAGCGCTTTCAGTTAGGCTTCATGGATGATGCTGCTGAGTGCTTCGTAAGTGTCTTTGTGTGTGATTTTGTGAGTCAGACCGAGGAATGTGCCATGACATGTGCACAGATGTGTTGATATGTAGGGCTGGTTCATTGTAGCAAAAAATAAAAATAAAAATGTATACTCTTTTAGTAGGTTTTTTTTTTTTTTTTTACCCTCTGATGCATGATGAACACCACAGATGTGTATCTCTTAGAATTAATCATTTGGAATTATTAATTCCATATTATTATATTATACGATAGATGGATAGATCTTTACATTTTGTTTTTGAACTTTAAAAATAAAACCATTGAGATCAGTGTTGTTATTTTTAAACAAAGTTTTGTTAATTGAAATAAAGATAAAATACAATATTAATATTAGATGAAAACTAAAATGACTAAATCCCAAGCTGAAATAAATTAAAGCTAAATTGAAATCTAAAAATAAAAATAAAAATTACGAAAGAACATATTATTAAAAATAAAAGTTATAATGAAACCTGAAAAAAATATATGTGTGTGTATATATATATGAAATAAATACATAAATACATAAAAATAAATGCTATAATAGTATTGTGATTTTTAAAAATTCATGCATTGCATGGTTAATATATATTTGGTTAGTATAATCTTATACATTTATGTCTTTTCATTTATGATGACCAAATGAAAAGTGCATTTCAATCAAGGCAACATATCAGACATTTTATATGCAATATTATATAATATTATAGTTCCTTAATTCCTTATTATGATTTTCTAGATAAATGTAGAATTAGACTGAATAAACATCTTTATCACATTTATTTTACAGTCTTTTTATTTTGTGCAGGCTGATGCAGGCATTGTGACTAATTTTTAGACATTTTAATTTGTCACATTTGTGGATAATATCCAACCCACATGCTTAATTTAATGTGGCCATTTTTAACTGTTGTCTTTTTATCAATAAATAAAAAGCAAGCTTTAAAACTGATTTCCAAATGAAGCTCAGCTGCTATTATGTACAGTATTCACAGCAGGTTAATTCACCCTTGCACTAATGTCTATCTCTCTCTCTCTCTCTGGAAAGCTGAAGTAAGCATGTTTTACCCCTTTGGTATGTGCAGGATTTCTCTTAGGGCCACCTAATTGCAGTAAACCTGCTTAGCACTGGGGCCTGTAATCATTTTCTGTTTAGCACAGCAGGACTGTGGAGAGTCAGTCATTACCTCAGTAAAAGTTCATTTACAGTGCTCCCTTAAACAACACAATCAATGAATGATCTCTATCAAAACAAGCCTGCAGTGCACAGATGCATTCAAACTGCTCTAACGGTCAATGCAGGTTCTCTATCAGCGCTTTGCTAGAGAGGCTGTCCCGCCAATGCTTTTGTTTATTTGTCCAGGGTGCCTTTTTATACTGAACTAGGACTCTTTGAAATAAGCTAATCGTTACTGGAGGAAATTTAATCTTAAAAATCGAATTAATCTTGCCTCCTTTCAAAAGGCAAATTGTCCCAGCGCTATTGGTGTTACTAAATGTACCCACGGTTCTCAAGTTTGAAAGGTTGTATTTAAGCAGATAATAGGCTTGGGGAAAATTACTAAAGCTTAGAGTGGATTCACTTTATGCCAAGGTTTCATTGTACCACCCCAAACAAATCCATTGTGTTTATATCTGGTAATACAAGAAATTATTGTTTGTATGTCTATAAATCTGCAACGTGTCTGTGTGTGTAACTTTTTTATATTTACGTACTTTTTGGAAAATCTCTCATGACACACAAAATATTTTTCATAGGAGAACATTCTAGAAAGGATTCACCTGCACATTCAAGGATTCACAGAGACTGGCGCCTGCACATCCAAATCTTGTATCACTCATCAGAAGTTTGCTATGGAACTTTATGAACAGGTATTGTAGTTTTGTAATACTCCACACACGTGTATTGCACACGCACCTCCTGTGAATAATAGATAATTGATCGCTGTCCTGCGTCGGCGGTTTTCAATCAGTCGGGTACAGTGGGCGGAATACTCATAGGGAATACTAATTCAGGATCCGTTCCCTCTTTCCCCTTCTCCTAAGACATGGGAAGACAGTCCTGGTATTGGACATTAATAACACGGTACACATATATAGCGTGTCATATAAATGACAGTTTAAGGGCCTGATTTACTAACAGCTTGCACCAGCGCAAACCCTCTTTTGCCTGTCAGGATTTACTAAAGACGCACAGTGAACAATTAGCTCTGAAAAGATATGGACGGTTATTTTTGTGGCTGACCTTAAGGCATATGCATCTGTAGGAGTTTCAAAATTTGTGGGAGGAGAGTATTTAAATGAACCATGTAAGGTGATTTGCTAAGGTTTGCGCTAGTCAATGTTATTTGCGCCATTATTTACCGCCCCAAAAGAAGCATGTCTAAAACCAGACGCTAATTTGCGCTGCACTTGGTAGATTGCGTCTTGGAACTTTCCACTCCCATCAGCGCTTTTATGGGATTGTGCTCTTGCCTTAATTTGCCCTGTTTAGTAAATCTGGCCCTAAAAACTTGGGCCTTAACTTTTCATTTTATTTTTATTCAGCGAGGATGCATTAAATTGATCAAAAGAGACAGTAAAGACTTTTACATTATTTACAAAAGATTTCTATTACAAATAAATACTGTTCTTTAGAACTTTCTATTCATCAAAGAATAACACACACACAAAAAATTTAAGTTTACAAATTAATAATTACAAATTAAAATATATTAAAATGGAAAACTTTTGTAATAATATTTCACTGGTTTTACTGTATTTTTGATCAAGTAAATGCAGCCTAAGAGTGATTCGCTGTTTGGCCAAGAAATTATTCATTCTTGTGTTTCTCGTATAAGGAATTTTTAAATTGGTTACACCCTCAGGTTGTACACAGTGTATGTGGGTTGAGACATCTCTTACATCACATTACAGTAGTGTAATTAAGGCTTTACATCATATATTATCATACATCACTTGTAATGCATCACTGTGTGTGTGTGGTTTCCCCTGCAGTCAGTGTGTAGGAGCTGTGATGCATCCTCCGACCCACTACCCTTCATTGAGCTTGTGCACTATGTGTCCACAACAGCCCTCTGGTAAGTGAGACCCTCTCCAGCCATCATGCCAGAAACTTGAGATGTGTTTTTGTTGACCTAAAATTATCAAAATACCTGAAATGTGATATTATTATTTTTTTAAAATAAATAAACTGCTTTTTTATCTTGATTTCTCTTTCTCTGTGCTCCAGCCAAAAAGTCTTGGAGATGAGAGATGAAAGGTTGCGCCCAGATATGTTTGGGGAGTTGCTACAAGCTGCCAGGACAGTCGGAGATATGCGCAACTGTCCGGTAGGTGTCTGGCAGTGTTGGTTTAATAATGTATAATTTACTAGCACTTAGAGGATGCCGTCATGCACATAGTATGTTGGCTCTTTCTGCAATGTGATGTCATTAAGCACACACAAGGACGAACACACACATTCACTCCTATCTTATCTGATATTCTGCAAGTGTAACACCTCTATGTGACGGCAAGCAGCGAGATGAAACATGAGACCGGAACGTTCCTCTCGCATATCAACACATTCTGCATTTTTAAACAGGCGAAGTAGGAAGTCGCATCGTACTAGTCACTGTCAGAAGCAGCCACGCGTCTCACTGAAGTTAAATGTTTGGTCACAACAGGGTTATTATAGGTGACTAAATCTAAAACCTTGGGAAAAAAAAACATTCATTACTGGAAATAAAATAAACGTTAACTGAAATAAAATAAATTATTAAGAAAACCTTACACATATTTAAGGCATTTAGTTTAGCTTAAAAAAACTAAAATAATAAAAACTACATAGACGCATTTAAAGGGGACCTATAATGCAAAATTCACTTTTACATTTTTTTAACATGTGTCCACAGTGTGTACACAACCACCCTATTATGGTAAAAATACATCCACTCAGTTTGCAGT
This sequence comes from Paracanthobrama guichenoti, assembly GCA_018749465.1. Taxonomy (NCBI): domain Eukaryota; kingdom Metazoa; phylum Chordata; class Actinopteri; order Cypriniformes; family Gobionidae; genus Paracanthobrama; species Paracanthobrama guichenoti. Next base: position 51,147,421 of record CM031949.1, read on the forward strand.
TTTCCCCATAAATCAGAAAGAATATCTCAAAATGAGCCGTTCAGGAATGTGCCATTGTGATGTGAAGGTGCAACAGGCCCCACCCATGACTGACGACAGACTCTGCCCTATTAGCTTAGCTCATCCCCTTACTGAGCTGTACACAGTCCACCATGTTTTTTTGTTTCACATTAGCTGCGTCCCAATTCAGAGGCTGCATAAAGGCCAATTGTGTCACCACTGTGCAACAAACGCGGTCTCAATTTGAAGGCTCCTTCAAATGAGGCATCGAAATGTGTCCTTCATTTCCTGGCAATATAACCGATGGATCTTTCGCGGCCTACCCTACCCCTGAATTCATTGCGTGCCGGTGACAAGGATTTTTTTTGGAGAGAAATTGCCGGATTACACTTTTAAATAAATTTAAGTACTGGGTTTCTTACTGGAACAATAATGCATCCGATACAAATGTAAAAATAAATAACAAATATCCAAATGTTGATTAATATCTTACCAAGATGTTTTTGTTTTTTTATTTTTTTATATAGTTTATACTCTTTTATTTTACATCTTTGTACATAAATGGACCACAGTAGACATATTTTGTTGAATATATCTTTCAAAAAAGTCCAGTACAAACATTACTGCTGCATGTCAATGGCACCTGTCACAGTTGCTAGGAGTCAAGAACAGTCCTCCATAGGCTAGATCGTCCCATTTAACAACGCTCGTACCAAGCTTTGGAGGCGTGGGCTTTGAAGTCCGAGTCCTTCGAATGATCCAGCCCCTGAAATGGGACGCAGCTGTTGTTTGATTCACATTAATGGCACAGACAGCAGCAGGTACTAGATATTAGGCTGCTGCTTTAATACACATATATAATATGTACATGTGATTTCTTTACCAACTGTTTACGTTCACAGACATAACCGACTATGTTTATGTGAACTTTGCGCTTAAACGGTCAAATATACACAATGCGATGTGAAAGAGAATGCGTGCGCTATGAAAACTTCATATCAGAAGTTTAACTGATATGGCTTTAGAATGCATGCAACTAATAAATTAACATGATGACGAAGAACTACAATGACCGTAACCATGATGGAGATGATTATCAAAAACATATTTTCTTGTTGGCAGTGTATTCAAGGCACAAGCTGTAAAGGCCCCATCCTCTTCTGGAAAGAGGGGCGGAGAGCAGTAGCTCATTTGCATTTAAAGATATACACACACATAAACAGCATGTTACTGTTACTTTCCACCCAAAAAGAGGCATTTTCAGCATGGCATTATAAATGGTCTGTGGGGTAATTTGAGCTGAAACTTGACAGCTGACTTGTATTACATCTTGTAAAAAGGGGCATAATAGGTCCCCTTTAAAAAAATAAAAATAACTAATAAAACTTACAAAAACACAAAACTTGCTAAAATTACTAAAAACTAATTCAAATGAAAACAGAATAATATAAATAACACTGGGTCACAATCATTCCTGCAAATTTGCCATTATTAGCCAAAGCCAAAAAAGCTGTCATAGTGTTAAAAAAAAAAATAATAATAATAATTGTTTTTTCCCTATCCCTTCAATAGAGTAACTGTGGTCAGAGAATCAAGATCCGACGCGTGCTGATGAACTCTCCTGAAATCGTGACTATTGGTTTTGTGTGGGACTCAGAACATTCAGACCTCACCGAAGACGTCCTACGATCTCTCGGACCACACCTCAACCTCTCAGGGGTAAGAATGCTGTCTAGCAAAGTTTCTCAAACACTCTGCTCCACCTGGTTAGGCACTTGACTCCGTCCTAAAGAATCAAACTACAAAAGCTCTACAGTACACCATGAGTCATGAAACAATGAGGAAACAATGCTTTGTAGAACCTTTTGGTGACGCAGAATAAAAGATTTGAACAGAAAATAAAGCTTTAATGTACTCCCATATTGGTCACATTTGATTTATGCTTTACAAGGTACTATCAAATGTCTTTTTTGTATAAATGTGAAATGTGTTGGGAATGTGTTCAATTTTACTTAAAAGTATGGTGGCTGGTGCACCATGGTATATGTTCTGCAATACTGAATACTACCATATTCAAATAACATTGATTTACATGTAGTCATTGATTTACATTTTTATTCACCCTTGCGTCATTCCAAACCAGTAAGACTTACTTTCTTCAGTGGAAAATAAAAGATGTTTTAGAAGTCAAAGGTAACCAAAACTGTTTATGTCACACAGGTGTGTAGCGACATGTGGGTGAAAAAATTGTGACAGAATTTTGATATTTGGTTGAACAATCCCTTTATATGTGCATTAAAGAATCCAATCAAATCCCATGGGATTACCATGATACATGTATAAAAACACATTACCATGGTTCTTTTTCTAAAAAAATATGATAGTTGGTAAGATTACTTTCCATATTTCAAGCTTGGGAATTAGATGACCTAAATTGACAAGAATCTGCTAATCAACTTACTTCGCTTGCTTGTTTATATGTCATTGAAGACTGAATCATTGTGGGGAAACCCATAACATCTTATTCCTGGCTATTATATACAATATAGAATTCATAGGAAGCCTCCATCCAGAATAAATGGCTATAAAAAGCTTCTGACATCACCACGGTTGCTCTTTTTCGGTTATTTATTTTTACCGCACATCTGGTGCTGGTGTCATCGAGGCCGATTTATGGTGGTGCCTTGGACCATATGTATGAAATAAAGTAGGGGTTTATCCTCTTCATAAGATTGAGGTTGTGTAACTGCATCAAGTGCCTGCATAGCCCACGCTTGAACAGAAAGCCACTGCAATGGAAGGTCATCTGGCGTCCGAGTGTGTAGACGGCCTTCATTACCAGCCTCGTGTGTGGGAGTATAAAGTCATGTTTCAGAATTGTTTTCCACCAGATGGCCGTTCTGTTTGTGCAGCTGTATGCATTTCAGATGGCTAAAATGCATCTGTAGTTGACCGTACAAATCTCCTGACTTTTATTGAGCTGTCCAAACAAACATGGTGATTTTTCTTTGGCGTTGAAGATCTAGATTGGAAAAATCAGTTATTTTACTCAAAACGATTGTCACAGATGCTAAATGGCTTTCGTTCTTCTTTACACCCACTTCCACGTTACCACCCTCCAGCATTGGATTAGTCTCAGCCGAAACCCCCTGGACAAGTACAAAGGCTTTAATTCATTCCCTAGTTCTCCATGTGATGGTGGAGACTTCAGAGAAAAAAATAGCTCCCCGCCTGCCTGCAATCCATTGTTTCACGTGCCTCCGAAGAAAACCAGCTATTCAAGAATCAGGGGTGGAGGAACAAGTGTTGGTTATGCAATCGCTGTTTTATTTAAACTCGTTTCAGCAAATACATACTTTTGCGTTCTGTCACCTACTTCTGCCTTCTAATTCTGAAGACTAGCACATGAAACACTTTATATAAAAACTTTATATAAAAAAGTAAGAACATGTCGTCAGTTTACTCATGTCGTTGTAGACCTGTGTGATCACACCCACCTCCTGTCTCTCACTCATTCGCTCAGGTTAAATAGTGCTTGTATTGCGCATAATTTTAGTTATTGCCACAGGTATCGCGTTAAGTGGCGCTCTCATAAGGCCACCTTTCAATCAGCTCGCAAGTGCAAAATGTACTTTTACTTTTTCATGGTTTATTGCACTTAAACACTCAAATACATAATTATGTTAAAATATCCATCTTGCCAAATATTCAAATGTTTTGTGACGTAAATAGTTAAAAGAAAACGTATGTTGTGTAACAGTGTATTGGATCCGTGCATAAAGTGACAGCAGCCTAATTAAACGGCTGATGTTTGTCATGTTAATCAAAGAAACAAAAGACAAAGAAAATCACTCACTGCTCTTGACTAAATAACTTTTGTAACTTTAATTGTAATCATTAATCTGTATGTAAAACTATCCAGTGTTATTTTACATTTGATTACTTTTATTTCTATAGTATTTCTTACCTAAATATACTGGACCCACCTGAAAAACTTAAAGCCATGTTTATTTCATTCGTCTCTTTATTCAGTTGTATTTATTTGCGCTATCATTTGCAATTAATTTTTGTTCTTATTTTATTACTGACTGTTTACTTGCCTTTTATTTTGTAAATGTAGTTCAAAAAATTTAAATAAAACCTCCCTCTGCCATTTAAAAAAAAGTGATAACAACAAATTATCTGTATGGCGTACACATGGCAGTTTTTCCCATAGTATTGATATTTTTCAATGTATATTTGTTTCATTTATTTCACTCAACTAATGATGCACTGAAATACATTTTTAGCCAAACACTGAAACCAAAATTAAAGTTTTTATGTAGCCGAAAACTGAAAACAAGTTTTGATGATTTTAAGTTTGGGTTATTGAACTCAAATGAACCGGTTGTTTAAAGGTTTAGCTTGATATTTCAGCTAAATAAATTTTACATATTGCTACTCTTATTGCAACATTTACATATTGCATAATTTTCACTCCTGACATGTTTACCTGTTGTAGTTTATCCACATTGTGTGCACAAAATATATGCTGCGCATTAGTCAAAATGCAGAGAAGCCATTTCAGTCAATGCTTTTGGCCCTCCAAAACCATTTAGGCTGAATGTTTTCAGTTGCCAAAATGTTGGTGCATAACTAGCTTGAACCTTCAATATCGGTAGATAATGATGGGTTTATACTTTTAACGCTGTTTTTTTTTTTTTTTTTTACATTGTTTCTTCAAGTTAACTAATGTTGTTGACTAAAGGAAAATGCTTCTAAAGCAATATTATTTATCTTACTGTTAATGTCATTTACTAATACATTATTATAACCATATATGTATATGTTATTTAATGGACCTGAGCTAACATGAACTAATAGCCATGTTTGTATTAACTAACATTAACAAAGATTAATGAATACTGTACCAGATCATTGTTAGTTAATGCACTATTAACTATGGGAAGTTTTTGTGAAGTGTTAATGATTTGTGGGTTGTGTTATGATTGTGTAAATAAATGTGCATTTGTGTCTGCAGCTCTTTTATCGTGTCACAGACGAGCGTGCAAAGAAGAGTGAGCTGCTATTGGTGGGAATGATCTGTTACTCCAGCAGACATTATTGTGCCTTTGCCTACCACACAAAATCATCCAAATGGATTTTCTTTGATGATGCCAATGTTAAAGAGGTAAGACTATACTTGCCTGTTATGAATCGAGTCCTTTTGTCTATGTTTACACATTTAATATTCATAATTTTAGAAACTAGGGCTGGGCCGATAAATAATATCATATCGAATCACGATAAAATTCATGTCGATAACGATGATAAGCTCTGGACATTTTTACGCGATATGGATTAATGTAACAACCAGTCACATGACTGAAATAAACGCGACAGCAACCAGTCCGCATGCAGCTTTTAGCTTGCATGTCAAAGTGCCCGCTCTACTGGCAAAGAAAAATCGACACGAGAAGGAAAATTGAAAGGGAAACTAACCTTGCGTTATCATCAATAGATTATGAAATTGTCGATTAACGGTAGCACGAATTCAGTTACTAATTTGAACCGCGCCACAGACCCTTTATCCGCTCGGGTAAAAGTCCAAACAGCAGATCCGTTTACTCTGATTGGTCTCGGTCACGCAACACTAAACAGCGCTGAGAGATCCAGTGAGGAGCCTGTGAATTCAGCGAAAAACACAAATGTCTCTGTGATTTTAAACTACTTTACTTTAAAGCCAGACAAAACAGCACTGACAAACACTAAACACTGTGCGCAATGATACAGTCAGAAGGATTCGATCTACAAATCTCCATAATTTACCATGGATTTACTGCACCATGGTAGCTTACTGTGGCAGAAATGTGGGATATTCATATAGAATTGTATTATATTATTAATGTAGACCTGTATTAAAGGAGTAATGGAATATTTTTACAGTATTTTTTTTTTTTTAGCTATAGAATTTGTTAATTTATACTAAATGTTTTTTAGGCTACTGTTTTTCATACAAATACCATAGAAATCATATAGAGATATTTTACCATGGTAGTTATATGCATGGTTTTAACTGTGGTTATCATGATCTCAATATATAATACTATGGAAAACCAATGGTTAATTTGAAACTAACTAATATTAAAATTGTATCATATAAAAATTAGGTTGTTAATTTTTTTTTTTTTTTTTTTTTTACAGATGTCTGTGTTTGTTAATGAACATAAATTTACATCTGCATCCTCCTAACTCAAGCTGCTACTACTGTCAACTCACTGTCAGATGTGCATTTCTAAGACAAAACGTAATATTATTAACACTGCAGACTGTGCTGAAGATATATGCCAAAGTCAGGCAACACAAACCTGTTTCATGACTAGAAACAATATCACCTGTTAACGCATGCAGGAACTAATACATTATTTCTAAAAAACATTCCCTGCGTCCACACAATTAAATATCTAAACATTTGTGCTATTTTTGTTAATCACATGGTCACTATATCTGTTTTGCTTACTGTAACTTAACACTGCAACTAATGTTTCCTCCATTCCTTCACTCACTTGAGTTTATAGTAAATTGAAAATTTTTTTGGTGGATTTAGTTTGAAACAGTTTTCACTCAAATTGCTACTAAATTTCACGATTAATTACAAAGAAACCGCAAGGAGCACTTGCGTGTGAAATTTTGAAGTACAAAGACTGAAATAGTATTTCCTTTTTACTGTACGTTTCTTCAAATCTATACATTACAGATTGTTTATACAAAATATATTTTCCTCTTGATTTTGAGTTGAACATGTTATTGTCATTTGTACGTTAAGAAGATAAAGTGTAGTTACACGATGCCCTTAATTAATGTAATCACAAAGCAGACACTCATTATTACCTGCTTAAACAGTCACTATTAATTGCCACCAAATAAAAGATGGGCAAATGTTTAGATGGGCAGCCAGCAAGAGTGAAAAATGTTGAGATGCAGTGTAATGGTGCATGGCCTGTATCTCTTCATCAATCTATCAGTAGTGTGTGACTTGTGCTTGCGTGTGCACTTCAGCTCTCACTGGGCTAGTGGTGCCCGTCGCGGGCACCAAGATGAATCACCCTCACACACACAATATGTGCACTATAGTAGACGTTTGTGTGCTAACTTACAGTATAGAGAGCCAACCCAGTATGCGGAACTTATTAAATTTTTTAATGTCTTAAATTCATTACAGCCGTTTTGTTGACTAATGTTTAAGCATATCTTAATTAATCTCCGTTCCTCTTTTTTGCTTTGCATTTTAACCAACATGGGCTCATTGGAAAAATGTGCCTCCACTTATATGCTTGCAAAACTAAAAAAACGTACCAATACATACAAATCACTGCAGATTCCATCTGAAATGAACACCAGCTGCAATAAGACAGCAACAACTTTTTGTGTTCCTTTCAATTATGATTACAGTTTATTGGTTAATAAAGACTTATTTTCGATAGTTTTTTGCACAATACAATGTTATGACCTCAAAAACTATGTTAAGACCTTTTACCATAGATCATGATTTGTAAACTAAGACTTTTTGACTTTTGCATCACATTACCAGCTCCATATGTTTGGCTTTTCTGACATAGCAGACTTGCTCTGTAGCTCACCTGGTACAACATTGCACTTGTGATTTGTAGCGCTTGAGTTCTGTGAAATATGAGTCACGATAAAAAGAGCGCAAAGACATGTACAAGCTAGAGGTCTGTGCGGGATCGATATTTCATCCTGCTCCTGCCCGAAACTTTCATGTTAAGTCACGTTCCCGCCCGCAAAAGCCCGTAGGAAGAGGTCTAGATTCTGTCTAGTTCTGGTGTCTATAATAGGACATTTTTTTCCAATTTCCACACACACAACGCTTCAGATCTCCAGTGGCAGACTTGTGCGTGCTGTTATTATTAGATAATTATATTTTGCGAGAGCCCACGAGTCCTTTCTTTTTCCCGCTTCCCACGCACATATCAATATCGTCCCTCCCACACCCACACTCAGCAATTCAAAACTTGTCCTGCACCACACTCTTGTATGCCGAGTCCCGCTAGTACAAGCAATCCAAAATAGCATGGTTGCTTCAGCAAATGTGTTTTTATGTCACATTTGCTTTTGTTAAAGTCATCATGAAATCAAAATTGACCCTATTTACTTTGTTAGCACACACTACTAGTCTTGTGGTCAACAATCAATCCGTGCAAGTTGATGCACAGAAAAAAAATAGTTTGTCGTGGTAATCTTTAATCAAAATCTGAAAATTTGTTTTCGTTCTCTGGAATGGCGTTCCTTCTCTGATGCCATCAGGGTTGAATATCCTTAACGAGAGATTGAGAGTAGCTGTGCTAAATAGCTGCCCTCTATTCAGTATTCCGTTTCACTTGGAAATACGTCACAACACTAAAGTTGGTTGCAACTTCCGGTTCACTGGGACTTTAACACGATTGGCTATGTTTAAGGTTTAGTGTAGGTGGTGGTACGTTATTTTCAAACATGATTAACCATTAGTATTAACATTTTAGCGCCACTCACAGGATATTTTATTTCTGAACTGCTGCGATACGTACAAGATCCACCTGTTTCGGATAAAACTGAACATGCACCACTCACTGGGCATTTCAATGCCGTGAAACGTGCAAAACACAACATAATACAATTTTGCAGAAATTTTGCCACAGACACGGTTTTCCAATGAGCCTGGGTTGCTTTTGACTGTTCAGATAATTGTTTCTTTAATGGGAAGCACTGCGTCCATATCCTGCTTGCTGACTTTTCCTGTTTTTCACTCTCTCTCTCTTGCTCGCTCTTTCTTTCTCTTCTGTCTGTTAATTAAGAAGGAAGGTTACATCTGTTTGCCTGGAGAGACTTTGTAGTATAGCCTGCATACTCTTACCTAAGCCTTCCTGAGGCATGCATGCCTTCACGTCTAATAATAATCACTTTTTTTTATTGTTGTCTGTTTCACAGCTGTACTTTTACTAACGATACTAATGAACTGTGTAACTTTTTTTTATTTATTTTTTTAAGGTGGGATCCAGGTGGAAAGATGTGGTCACGAAATGCATCAAAGGTCACTTCCAGCCTTTGCTTTTGTTCTACACTAACCCTGATGGCAGTGCTGTGATAACAGACGAGGCCCAGCGGACCAACAGCAGTTCCAGCCACAATAAGAGCTCAATCAATGGAGACACACCAGGTAGAAAGCCTTTCAATGCAGTTCCATTGTATTTAGGTAAAATCAACACAAAAATATGTAATATTCTTATTTGACTTATTTTGAAACATATTTACTAACAGCTGTGATTTCTACTTTTTTATTAAGTAAATATGTTAAATTACATGTAATAAACAGTAATATTAAATAATTATTTTGAACACATTTAACATTTTTACATAAATATGAGATAAATCACAGTTAAGTAATCAGTTGACAGCCCTAAATTTCTGATGGTGACTCTCATAAAATGCATAAAATGTAATAAAGGAAATAAGTTTTTTATTTAGTTTTTAGTTTAGTTTTTTTCTTCTAAATTCTGTTATTGTTGTTGTTAGGAGAGAGGACAATGTCAGTGTGAATCTGTCTAATGCTAGTATCGATTAGCACCAATTGATCATTGTTTGCTATTTTTAGACTGTTTATTAGCCAATGCATATGCAATTCAATCTGTATATTACGGTGTACATGACAAATACAAATTTGAATCCTAAATCAATGCTTAACTAGTTCAACCAGTATTGGTAGTAAGGCCGTGTGTCCACCAAAGCTTTTTTTTAACGCGGCTGGCTGGCGTATCCAATTGTTTTCAATGGGAGCGCCGCGTTTTTAGAACGGCATGAGTGTAAACGAGGCGCTGAGCGAGTATTTCACGCTCAAGCCCTGAGCATTCAGCGTTTTTTACCGGTCGCCTAGAGTTTGAAGAATGTTCAACTTCGAATAAAACGCAGCACTCATCACGATCACTTTTCACCCAGCCGTTCAATCACAGTGGAGGAGGGGTGGGACAAATACAACACAGACCAACCGCCACATTCTGCTTGTACTGTACAATGTCAACAGATGAAAACAAGCAGCATAATAACGGAACAAAATCATTTAAAACACAAGCCAGAGCAAATACTTTACATTGTATCACATTTTATTATATAAAATTATCTGGATTTTTTTTTTATTACTATAGGTATTCCGTGTCATAACAAGTAGAGTCTCAACTGAAAAAAACACTGCGATGAGAAAACGCTCAAGCGCTCACAGCGAGGCGTTTTCAGCAGGCTATTTGGTGGACACGTGACCTAAATCTAACTTGCACCACTAAAAATTATGACTCACTATAAATCAAATACGTTTAGAAATAACAATATTGTTTCTTCTTCAAATTGTTAAACATATAATGGCTATTGAAAAACTATTGTACAAAATTAAATCATCATGCATGTTTCAGATGAGTTACAGCCTTTGAAAGCTGTTGGCGTTTTCTTCTTGCTCTTTTTCCTCTCTGCTCGTTCAATTTATAGTTTTACTGAGATGCCAATTGCTGTACATTTTTGTTGCAATGTACATCAAATAAAATAACAAATATACATAGAAACAAATAATAACTAATAAACTGATATTAAAAAAGAACTATCAGTAGTTCTTAATAAAATTAAATTTAAAAGAACAAAATGCTTTGTCTCTCAGGTACTCCTATACTGGGTGGTAGGAAGTTGGAGTTGACTCGCGAAAACTTGACTGCTTTCTTCTCAAATCATGGTACTCTGAAGCAGAAGTCACAGCCTCCCTCTGTGTTCAGTCGTGGCAGTAACCAGACCAGTGGCGGCAGAGGGCCAGGTAAAAAAAACACTTCAAACTACTTTAACATGAACACCTCAAATTTTATGGTTGCTGTCACTGCACCTCACAGTGACTTACTGCTGATAACTAGGACAATTAGGCTACGTTCAGACTGCAGGTCAATGTGTCCCAAATCTGATTTTTTTTGTTTTGTTTTTTTGCTCATATGTGAGTCAGATCTGTTTTTGTCATGACAGTGTGAACAGCACAAACTACATGGAATCTGATTTGGGTCACTTCCATATGTGGCACTAAATCCGAAAAAGGTCTAATATTTTGCAATGCAACTGAATATCACTGAATATTGTAATTCATGTGACTTTTATGTCACTCTAGAGCAACATTCGTCACAATTCGGTGCTCATAGGAGTCACTTCAACGATTTTACATACCCAACGTTATCAAAACTGTTGCAAAAGGTAATCAGTGAAGGACAGCGATGTGACTCATACGTTTCTCAGCTCTATCTACAAGCAATACATGAGACCTTGTATCATAAATGCTGCACTCTGCTGCTTTTTTGCATCCTGTGTGTGTGTGTGTGTGTGTGTGTGTGTGTGTGTGTGTGTGTGTGTGTGTTTTTTTTATGTGTTAATTAGATGAATTAGTTATGGTAAAAAATAACTTGTTAAAATTATTAACGCATTTAACGCACTTGCCATGCCATTGGGTCATCTAACATTTCATTCAGTTGATTGAAGAATATGATTCAGGGCAACAACTCTCTGTGTGATGAAGCCTGTAGAATGCAGTTAGAATGTCCCTAAAATTCAAGATATGGGGCAAAAATGCCTGTTTAAGTCTCTACACGTTTTTACACTGGGCACGTTTGTTGTGGTCCGCGTCAGAGCGCAATTGTTCCCACTGGTGCTATGCGCAGATACACCGCAGGCTCCCTCTCGCTCGTATCCAAGGTAAATCATTAGCACTCATCCCTTACATGTGTTTTATTGAACTAAATACATCGTCATCTGATAAAACGCATAAGCAGGTTTCACATTCACGTGAATCACGGCACAGTTCGAGCGCAAGTTGCGCAACCGAACTCAGCTTTCACATTAAGCCTACCAATTTTTTTTTAACCGTGCCCCATTTCGAACTAAACTGCCAGTGAAAACGCCCTCACATTTACATCATGATATACTGTATAAGCAATATATCACACAAGTTCTGTTTTTCTGTCCAGAATAGCACAAGACGAGTATATTCTGTATATAATTGTGTATGTGACAAATAAAACTCTTGAATCTTGAGTGCAAATGCGATACTGATCTTATACAACAGTTTAATAAAATACATAAGTAGGTTAATATTGTGTTGTTTTAGACACAATATTGTCTATTTTTCTCAGTTTTGCCAACGAAAATATAAAGACAAAGCAGAACTGTTTGACTCTGAGCATTTTTTCTTAATTCCTGAATGAATTAGCCGATTGAACGAATCAAATGAATAAATCTCACTCCATTAGACATTTACCACCACCTACTAGCCGTTTTACTTTCTCACTTAGTATATTATAAATAAATATTGCCTGTGCATAAATTTGCTGGCTTCAGCGGTAGATCGCTGTAAATAAATGCGTAATTGCTTGCTTTAATGTTCTGCGTGTTTACTTTCATATGACAGCGTGGTGTGTGAGTCTTTTTATCGTTCTTTTGCGCATACGGTTCAGTTCAGGACCATGATCTGTTCGCACTGGAATCTGATATTAGCCACATTTAAAACAACAGTGTGAACAGCTATACAAAAAAATCTGATCTGAGCAATAAATCAGAATTGAGCACTAAAGCCGGGCGTACACGGTGCGTTTTTTTTTTGTTGTCGCACGAGTTCACAGATGATTTTTTTTCTCTTGTGACCTCGTATGGTCACGACTCGCAGCGTGTGAGAGGAATTATTAGATGAACCGAACACGTTATGAGCACCTCTCGATCTCACAATAATTTGTATATTTCAGTGGCTGCAATCAATACAGCGTACATACACGCTCATGAACGCGCTCCCTCTCTCTCCCTGTTTGTTTCTTTTGAAAGGAATGGCTGCTGTTCTCTGCTTTTCAACAAATCATTTGCACACAAATTATTTTCTTTATTTTTTCTATCTGAAGCTATAGCAGCAGCAACATTGAAAGCTCCAGAGTCTCTGTGTTTAGTGTGAAAGCTTGTGTGATTGCTGCTGGCTCGCCGTGCAGTGCAGTCGTGCCGTGTACCAGCTGCTTTTATGCGATTTATCAAGTTAACTGCCTCGTAGCGTGTGCAATAACCTCCCGAGTGTCCGAATTCGCACAGTGTACACCTGCCTTAAGGCTTGCTGTGTGAACGTAGCCTAGTTCCCTTTCATGCAAAAAATGCATTGATAATAGTCACCCCACTTTTTGAGCATAGATCTGAAACTTAATTGATGAATGCTTTGGAATACAGACCTAATGTTGGTCTCTTTTTAAAGAAGACACAGCAGAATATTGCGGAAGTGAAAGCATCAAAAAAAAAAAAAACCTCTTTAAAGCAAATGTGTTGAATTTTTATCTTATTTTATACAGAATATGTATTTTACTAAATAGTTTGGACTATTTGGATCATTTGGAAAGTTGCTAGAAAATCAAAGCCATGTCTAACCAAGTTGTGTTCTAAATTTGAAGTTGATATCACAAATATTGAGCCCACTAAAAGGTTTTAAAGTATAGTTTCCATTTCAAGCTTTGAGTGTTTAAGTTTTCAGAAGAAACCTAATTTATGATGATTACCAGGGCTTGACATTAACTTTTTTTGTTCACAAGCCATTGTGGCTAGTGGTTTTCCAAAGTTACTAGCAATTCAGAAATTTCACTGGCTACAATTTTGACTTCGGTACCATGGGAAAAAACTGCCATATGTATTTTTAATTTTATCTCATATTTTGGCAGCATGTGTATTAGGCTGCTGTCACTTTAAGACCTGATGCACAGTTCCATTATATTGTTATACATTTAACTTTACATTTAAAACATAACTATGTTTTCATGAATACGCACCAAGACTGTAATTTTGACAATTTTGTGTGTATTTGACTGTTTAAGTGCAATAAGGCAGTGAAAAAGAACTCAAGATGGCTTTATGTGCGTGCACTTTGAGTAAAATTATGCGCATTACACTCAACAATATTCATCCGGAGCGAATGAGACGAGTGAGTAAGGGGAGGTGGGTTTGTGTGTCCTCTCGCTGTCGTAGAGATGAGAGAGAAAGCGCAGCTGCTATTGTGTCTATTCTGCAGAAAATTTGTATTGGAAGATTGCAGATATTTCAGTATATATATATATCGTAAAATTTTTATTTTTGACAACACAACATTTATTATTTCAGATGCCTTTTTAAAAGACTTAATTTGAAAGATGTGTATATATGAAATTATGAAGCCTATGAAATTCAACCGGCAAAAGTGTGTTACACACCACTGCTGAAATCCACCCGCATTTGGTGGGTTGGCGGGTGTAATGTCAAGCCCTGATGATTACTAAAATATGTGATAAGGAAAAAAGTCCAAACAGAACTCTGACAGTTAATAGGCTAATTACAAATTGCATATTTGTAAAAACCTCACAAGATAATATCACAATTTCTATTCTAATTTGATTTATTGTGCAGCTACAACATAGTGACAAATGTTTGTTTTGTTTTTCTTTAAAAGGCAAGAACAAATGTCCCTACTCAAGATTGTGCCCTTAAAACAAAAGACCCAAAATACCCAAGAATTTCTGTTACCTGGATTTACCTGTTTCAGCCATCTCAAACCTCATGCTTTTTTCATGAACGGTGCAGTGGTCAAAATGTTCTCTGTTGGAGGCAGCACTGTTCCCCGGCAGAGTGTTTTAATTCCCAGAGGATCAGAGAGAGAAGTACAGGATGTTTGAACAAAGACAGACAAGAAAGACCTGCGGGGAGATGTATTGCCTCGTACTCCAGTAGCCCACATTCCACTCTTATTACAAACCATAATGGCTTGATGCTTCTCTCTTTTTATTGCTGAAGTTTCCTCTCCACTAAAAGCTCTTAGATCAACTTTGTAATGGCTTTCTGTCCTTAGGTAGTGAAAATATTCCCTTTGGCTTGGGGAAGTAGCTTATAAAGTCGTGCAAAATGAGTCTTTTTATTATAGTCCTCAGCGATTCAGGTGCACAGCTGCAATTCGAACAAAGTTTTAATAGAATGCGACAGTAACTTGGCCAGTTTGTGCCAAGTATATTTTTGGATGTTTACATTTGTTACGACAGTGTTTAAAGGCCGACTGAATCTATAAAGTGGAAAGTATCTGTTGCTAAATCACACGTGTGAATGTCACTGCATTTGATGATAAAACAATATCAAATAGTTTTGTCTAATTTCACTTTTCTGAGCCATGTAGATTTCTCTTCGTTTGTTTTTTTTTGGGGTTGGTTTTTGGGGGTTTACTTGGTGTGCTTAGTTTGTTTTGGCTTTGTTTGACTGTTTTGTTTAGCTTTGTTTGGCTTTGTTTTTTTGTTTCGTTTTACATTTATGCATTTAGCAGATTCATTCAGATACTTTTTTTATTCTAAACAACATGGAAAAAGAGGAACACAAGCTACAATATTCGTAATATGCAGCTTTTGTATTTTGCCTTTGTTTGACTGTTTTGTTTAGCTTTGTTTGGCTTTTTGTTTCACATTTTTGCATTTATTAGAATCATTCAGATGCTTTTTTTTCTAATCCTAAACAACTTGAAAGAGTGGAACAAAAGAAATAATATTCAGGGCTCCATAAACGCTTTGCCTTGGTTGCACTGGTGCGCCTAACCTTTTTTTTTTAATTAGGTGCACCAGCACAAAATTTAGGTGCATTGAAATTTTTCCCTGGCTCGCGTCACCTTTAACACCACAATTTCAAGGTCACCTTTTTATCACGCTCCATATACATTCATATATATTATGTAAATGACAACATATGCATTTACACAGGGATTAAAATCACAGGAAACAATGCTTTGAACAATGAAATACAACTCATAATAAATAAAAATACGGAATTTTTAATTTCCTCTGCCTGCTATATCACGCTTTGATGATTGTCATAATTATGTGGTAACGTTACTGATAGGCTATTGTAGGCTACGGTAGCCTATAGTTTATATTTTTTAATAAAATTGTGCCAGCTCGAACACATGCTATAATGAAATTATGAATTATTACGGGTAGATGACCGCAGGATTAAAAGTGGTTGAAAGTTTTTTTCAAAGAGCCAGAAAGTCACTTTACAGCAGGCACAACAAATGAACAATGTTACTAACGTTAGCGTTTCAGGTAGGACAGTAGATATATCAGCAAATATCGTTCTCAAAGAGATTATTTTTGGAATATAATATAACAATGCACAATCACAGTGAATGCGACTGGGTTAAGCATTTACTGTATCTGAAGGAAATGTTGCAGCGCATTGATCTGCCAGTCTCTTCAAAGGAAGATGACAAACGGCGAACGCCAACTGATTACACACAGCGACTCTGTTATTTTGGTGGTTTGCTTGACGATGGGAGCACAGAACTCTTTTACCGTAATGGTAGACATTTTTTTTATTATTATTTGCCTAAAACATATGGACCTAATCCTGTTTTGTCTCCAGCATCTTGATTCTCACGCTGCCTGAGCTGACACTGATAGGCGGTTGTCATGACAATGACGTAGTTTAGGGCGGCACAAGTTTATGTTCATTCACACACACACGCTCACACACACACCTTCAGTGAAATGGACTCACAAAACCTTTGATACTAGAGGCTGAGGTGGGTCAGACCCGGCGTATTTTACACTGATTTTTGAGCAGACACAGAGCCGCTTTAGATCAGCCGTAATGCGACTGTGTAAATATGCCTTATGGGTCTATTTCTTTTCATTGCTCGTCGTCTGTTTTCTTGCGTTTATTTTTCTGATGCTGATTGCCGTAACTGGTTCTCTGATGCTCAGGTCGCAATTTCAATCACACACAGCATGGATTGGAGCAGTGTAGGCCTACAGGAATATCTGGACCACAGCCAATCAGAGGCAAAGACCCGCCCCATCTCTATCTCTGATTGGTTTAGACCACGATATGATTCAACCATACGTGTGAGTTCCGTCAAAGGAGAACAAACGCTTCGTTCGTGGAGAGGCAGCGGATATGAGGACGTTAGGTGCACCGGTGCGACCTAGGAAAAATCTTAGACTGCTTTTGTTTTTTCATTTTGTTTTACATTTATGCATTTAGTAGACGCATTCAGACGCTTCAAGCAACATGAAAAAGAGGAACAAAAGCAACAATATTCATAATATACAGCATTTTGTATTTTGCCTATGTTTGACTGTTTTGTTTAGCTTTGTTTGACTTTGTGTTGTTTTTTTTTTTTTTTTTTAAATGCATTTAGTAGACACATTCAGACAAATATATTTGTATTATACAGTGCTTTTGTTTGCTTTGTTTTTGTTTTTGTTTTATTTTACATTTAGGCATTTAGTAGACATCTTCAGATGTTTTTTTATCCTAAGCAACATGAAAAAGAGGAACAAAAGCAACAATATTTGTAATATACAGTGTTTTGTTTTTGTTTTTTTGTTTGACTTAGTTTTACATTTATGCATTTAGTAGACTCTTAGATTCTAGGCGATTTGCAAAAGAGGAAAAAACGCAACAATATTTGTAATATATACTGTGTTTTGTCTTGTTTTTAATGTGGCTTAGATGTCCAAGTACCTCTTGGGGCCACTGTAAGAGTAAACAAGTTTACAAGAGAACAAAGTTTATTTGAAACTTTTTCAAATGGAGATCTGTGTCTTTTAAGTATGTTTTGGAATGTAAGATGTGATTGCTGATAGCATGATGTTTTTTCAGCTGGATCTAGTAACTCCTCACTAAGAGACATGTGACTGCAGTGTGTTTGAGGGCAAGAAATGTCCTTTCTCTTTTTGTTATCTGCCTCTCTCTCTTACACTCTTTTGCTTTCTTGTAACACTTCACTGCTTTTTTCCTCCAGCACAGCAAAAAGCAAAAAAAAAACAAAACAAAAAAACCTGAAACACACACATTGATTGCCGTTAAGTCTCTACTGTCCTTCCCATAAGCCTCAGGGGTATATTTAAAGAGTGCAGAGGCCACACTTTCTCCTACCAATCCCAATGATCCTTAACTTCAAGTGTACTCTAATGCTTTATTTGACGGGTGCTGCATATGGATTTTACAGCTGACCCATAAAACATACTTGACAGTTTTTTTTTTTAATGGCTGCATTAACATTTCAGAATTCCTGTAGAGAAAAAGTACTAGATTTAGACCTTGATATATGATCATTTATAGTAAAGCTAATGAATTCAAGCTATATAGTTTTTAATACCTCAGTGGGACCTCCATACTAGCAGAAACCTCATTTAGCAGGATTTTGCTGGAACAGCACCTATTGCTTAAATTTGTAGAATTACAACTTTAGGGAAAGTGCTGCATTTGACCATACAAGTGTTGCTTGTCTTACAGTGAAGATGAACTTTGATCCAAAGAGTCGATTTAGAGAGATTTTGAGGGAGCTGCCGAAAGAAGGCCGTCCCAGCAATCTTATCAAGAAGGACTCGGACCGGTCACAGACAAGACAAGAAACACTGAGGCACCGGGGTAAGAATGTTACATTTTGACTGTTTTGGGTAAAAATATTCAGATAAAATGCCAGACATTGTTGCAGCACCTCTCTTCTCAGTCTGTCAGTAAAGTGTGTATATATACTTTATATACTCACGGCAATGGCTAAAACAAAGTTCGAAACACGTGACCAGCAAAATACTGTTAGCAATCATCCATTGCCGCCCGCTCTGCTGAGAGCGACGTTTAGATGAATATGTAAATATGTGCTGCGCGCTTTTTCTCTCAATAACAAAAAAAACACAACAAAATTGAGAAAACGGCAAGTTTTCTTTTTTTATAAAGCATAAGAAAAGCATCTGATCATAACAGTGTGGATGTTTGTATGAGCTCTGCAATGCGGCTTTCTTGTAAAGTCACGTCATGTTTATTTATATAGCAATTTATACTATATTGCTTAACCAAGCAGCTTTACCGTATTAAATATGAAAAACAGTATCAGTGTCTCGTTTCATCAGAACTACAACTTAATTTTCTACTACAAAGCAGCTCTCCAGTGTGTTCATGTTTTCACTCGCGGCCATCTGACTTCGACTGACTCGTGAGGAGAAATTAACTGGAAAAGATTTCAGTGTGAAAGAAGGCAGAGCCTCCCCGAACACCTACTATTACGTAATCACCACGGACCAATGGTAGTACAAAGGTGTTTACCAGCCGTAGCAAACTTTTCTGGAAATATAAAGCAAGCTGCACTGAACTTCAAACGAAGTTTGTTTTGGCCTGATTTTGTTCGAAATGACGTCACATCAGTTCGTTCTTCGATTTTTTTGTTTGAAGTATATCGGGGGCCTTAACGCTCGGTTTACTTCCTGTCACAGTTAAGCCCCTCCTTTTGAAAAGCACAATGTGCTCTGATTGGTCAGCTGGACCAGTGTCTTGTGTTTGGTCAACCGCTTCAAGCGTGTTTGGGAAATGTCACGCCCCTTACCATAGCCGCGAGTTTCAACTCACTACTAACGCAACTCAACCAGATCTCGCCCCTTTATTTTGTGTATGCCTTGGATGAGAATTATTAAATGAGGAATATTGTGAGGTGTTTGTTCCTGTAAGAAGACTACGATGAATAATTTCAGGGAGTTCAGAAATCGTGTTTACTGATAAAGAGAATAACTCCCTTTGGAGTGACTTTGTGCTCAGACCTTTTTCATACTCAAACAGCAACATTATACACTAAAGAATGTTGAAAATGTAAAAAAAGAATAATAGGTCCTCTTTAAATATCTTCTTAGTCCTCCTTAGAGAAGCACAGATGTGTGGTAGTTACACTCAGAGCTTTTAGCAGAGCTTTGGAGTGGAATAAACTAGCTCACAGTGCTCTGCTGGTCCTTATGTAACCCGGGGTCAGTGAGAAGTGTTAAAAACACAGATTACCTCTGACGTGTGCTCCATCCTCACGCTGAGTATTGTAATCTCTGTAACGGTTCCTCAGTCTGGCTTGTGCTGAGCGACCAGCTCTTTTTTCAGCTCAAATTAATAATGGGCTGTACTGGGTGATGCAGTTATATTTTGAATATTGTCATGCACCTCTAAATGGGTTCAATAGATGGTAATGTAGTATTTTTGTTGTGTTTTAATGTTTTTAATTAACGTTTTTTAATTGTATTTAAAAGAAACCAGATGACTGACAGATACTGTATTTCTGCCTAACAAAATGTCTGGGTGTTACATAAAATGTTTGATGTTTTATGCCAAATCATGTCACATGATCATGCAATGCAGCTCCACTGAACAATTAAGTTTCCAGGTAGTTTTATTATCATCGAGTCCAATTTTAAATCAGTAATGACCATATCAAGACATTGTCAAATTTGCTGAAGAGATCAGATTGTGCACAGCACACTGGATCACCCGCACAGAAGCTCCACTTGCATAACCACACTAAAGCTGGATGAGGTCAATGATACTCGCTCAAAGGGCCATGAAGGCTTTGCAGGAGCCTTTCTAATGAAACATGTTCATCAGATCAAGTCATCTGTTTTAGAAAAGATTACTTGCTGAAAAGTAAGGACATCAGTTGTTTGTCTGTAAGAGTGTAAGTATGAGCTCAAAGGAATTATTCAGGCAAAAAGTAAAAATCATTTACTAACCCTAATGTCATTCCAAACTCATATGGCATGCTTTTTATGTGGAATACAACAGGAGGAATTTTTCATTATGTTTTGGCTTCATTACATGGAAAATAGTGGGTCGCACTTAAGTTTAGAGTCCAGTTCTCACTTTTAACTAACTATTAACTGCAACTTTTGCTTCAATAAACCCCTAATTACTGCTTATTAATAGTTAGTGCGGTAGTTAAATTTAGGTATTGGGTAGGATTAAGGGATGTAGAATATGGTCATGCAGAATAAGGCATTAATATGTGCTTTATGAGTACTAATAAACAGCCAATATCCTAGTAATGTGCATGCTAATAAGCAGCTGACTAAATATTTCCGCTACAGCGTTTTTGAAAAAAGTTGCCAGCATTTTTGAACATTTTCACAAGTTTCATGCCCCCCAGAATATTTTGTGCAATATATCATAAAACATGCAGTATATCAAAAGAAAGAACAGAGCCTCTGCTTTTAAACAAGAAAAAAGAAAAGTTTTATTCTTGCTTCATGCATTCTTTTTTTATCAGCACTTAAATGTGGGTGTTTCATAAAGCAACATTTTCAAAGCTGAAAAAATGACTACATCTACAAGACCACATCTGGATCGGATTCAGAATGATGATCAAAACATAGATGGAGTAGATTGTGTCCATCAGCACCCCCAAAGCTTCACAGTCATTTAACTTGGCTACATTAGGCAGTTTTTATTTATATGCCGTTTAATGTTGGTGATCGTGTTATTTTACATATGCATCGGGTTACATATGTTATCACATGTTTGTGTTTCTGCTTCATGTGTTTTGATCAGGAGATGCTGTACTCTTTCAGAAGATGCATAATAGCGCCCCCCCCACCGTATAACAGTGAAAATACAGACAGCCAATGGCAGGGAAAGAGTTAATAGTACAATCTTTGAAATTTTTTCCTTTTGTGTCCAACAGAAGCAAGCAAGCCATATGGGTTTTGAACAGTGAGGGTTTTTATGTTTGTTTAACTATTCCTTCAAAAGTAATCCCTTGTGAAAAACTTTAAACTTTAGCACTTTTTTTATACATACTTATTATAGGAATAATATATAATGAACTGAATATAATGTTTTTGACACATAATGAATAGTTATATTTTTTATATATATATATATATATATATATATATATATATATATATATAATATATATATATATATATATATATATATATATATATATATATATATATATATATATATATATATATATATATATATATATATATATATATATATATATATATATATATATATATATATATATATATATATATATATATATATATATATATATATATATATATATATATATATATATATATATATATATATATATATATATATATATATATATATATATATATATATATATATATATATATATATATATATATATATATATATATATATATATATATATATATATATATATATATATATATATATATATATACATATATATATATATATATATATATATATATATATATATATATATATATATATATATATATATATATATATATATATATATATATATATATATATATATATATATATATATATATATATATATATATATATATATATATATATATATATATATATATATATACACATATATATATATATATATATATATATATATATATATATATATATATATATATATATATATATATATATATATATATATATATATATATATATATATATATATATATATATATATATATATATATATATATATATATATATATATATATATATATATATATATATATATATATATATATATATATATATATATATATATATATATATATATATATATATATATATATATATATATATATATATATATATATATATATATATATATATATATACATATATATATATATATATATATATATATATATATATACACATATATATATATATATATATATATATATATATATATATATATATATATATATATATATATATATATATACATATATATATATATATATATATATATATATATATATATATATATATATATATATATATATATATATATATATATATATATATATATATACATATATGCATATATATATATATATATATATATACATATATATACATATATATATATATATATATATATATATGTATGTGTGAAAATATATTATAGTTTATATTAGATGCAGTTAGTTTAACTTTTGACTAATTAGGGCTTAAGTGCATTTTATATGTAATTTCATAATTGCTGGTTATGACTATTGTCATATGTGTGGTTAATGTGTACTGCCAAACGTAGCTAAAATATATACTTTATTGTAATTTCTGTTTAAGCTTGTGTTAAATGTATTTGAATATATTTGTAATTACACATTTGTAATGAAGTTGCAATCAGTTAATTTCAAATGTATTAACTTTTAAATGTAACATCAAATAACACACTACAGTTAAAATTATAATCAAGTACTTTACATGTGCTTTAGTATGTTAGTCAACGCATCAAAATGAGTGTACTTTAAAACATGACAAAAGTGTATTAAAACAATGATTTGAAATGTACTTTAATTTGATAAATTATATTATTAATTGCACTTTTGAATGTATTAAGTACAATTAAGTGGCCTTTTATTTCATTAATGTTATATTTAAGTATTTTTTAAATATACAGTAACACTTTATTTTAGTGTCCTTGTTGCATGTAATTAGCAGAGTATGTAATTGTACAGTAGTAAAATTATGCAACTCCCAACTCTAATTATATTAGTACATGTTGTTTATTACTCTGTCACAGTGTAACTATACATTTAAGTACAAAGACACCTTAGAATAAAGCGTAACCAAAATTTCTTTAAAGATTTTACGCATACTTCAATTGCAGACACTTCTTTTATAGCGATGGAATTTTTAAGACTAACCATAACTAACATTTTATTTTTCCTTACAGGCCTAACAATTAACTTTTGAGAACAAAAGCACCAACAGTATTTATTTATACTACACATTGGTGTGTAGAAAGAGTGGAAATCTGAGGCACTGGCTAGACAGTTATCCAAATATAATAGCCCCATGACATATTGAGCAATCAACAAACTCATAACCCAATGATTTTGATGATTCTGATATCTAAATTTGCTTTGGCAGTAACAGAAGGAGTGGGTGGATGCTGTTTTGCACAAATTAATTCAATCATATTGGTGAGATTGTTATTTTGACTGCGCTATGTATCTCCATCCTACATAAACTGCTGTATTCTTCTTTGCTGGTTAGATTCTCTGTGATTGTTATGAGATTTCCCGGCTGATTAAAGCATTTCAAGGTCACTTGCTGGAGTCTGTCTGGTTCATTGCTGCACAGCAAGTTAGTGGAGCACTAGAGACCTTATTGGCCAAGTGATAGTGTTCATTGGGGACAATGTCGTCTGACTCAGCCAACGTTGATTAGGAGATGCACTAGAGGATACATTTGTAAGGGTCGATCAGAAGATGTTTAGGGTCATTGATTAGGAGACAACCCAAGTAAACTTAAGTCAGGTGCATAGGGGAAAATCTACAACACATGGTACATTGGACACAGTGCACATAACAAGGCCATATAGACATGAGTTTATTGGCATCACAAAGTAATTTCCTCATGTGCAGTGAAACTGGCTCACCATATTGTGCAAGTGTCATGTGACCAACATTACCATCTCCTTTTATTGCTCATGAGCAGTAAAATTGTGGTTTGCAAGCCAAGCTGCTTGACTTTGCTTTACCCTTTTTAAGTATGTATATGGCTTACTAATGGCTTTTTAGCCTCCAGCGTGTAGATCTCTGACCAGACTGCCTTCATCTTGGTGAAATTTAACTGTGTGGGCTGTTTGAGAATTCATTATGCCAGCTAATTAGCATTTTCAGTGTGTGTGTGTGATGACTGCAAGTCAGTTACATTAATATCTAATGAGACAATGCTGTTTTTTTTAAAGCTCATACTGCATAACGATATAGGTACTGGGAAATGTGGAATGGCACCACAGCAGTATGGATTTGCACTGCCGCAGAATTTCTATGCCAGCCTATTTAACAGTGCCAATATCAGCACTGTTCTGCCCAAAGAGTCACTCTTCCACCTTCACAAGAAAAAAGTGCAACCTCGCATATGTCGGAGATGGATGATTCTGGCCTTTAGGCTGGAAGCAGCATCTGTGAATTGTTTGTGTAATGTAAATTAAATTAACAATTTAGTAATGTAGCAAAATTTAATAGTGAACAAGGACTACATTCAGACAGTGGCAAAAGGCACTTATCAGTCCTGTTTGGAAAGCTAAATGCAGTTTATATATAGTTTGTTAATGAATAGGGGTGGGCGATTGTCTGGCTATCACCAGAACAAGCTCAGTCTTTTAAGATTGAACATTGGTCTGGGGAGTCTGCTCTGTATTTTCTATTGCACAAGAGGCGTGATCAACAGGCATAGTTCAAATGACTCTGTACGCAATTGGATAGTCCTTCAACCAATCAGACCAACGATCCATCACTTCTCTATCCGTCATCGTGTTAAACCCGGCAATAGCGCGTCAGGTGGATAAGCCAGTTTGTGATTGGTCCCTGCCGATTTTTAACGGAAGCAGGATAGAAAATGTACAGGTTTCCAACCTGATCAGGTTGGGTTTACCCAGTCTAGGTGGGTGATATACCGGTAGAAATTTGTCAACTGGTAGAGATTTTGGACTATCGTCTCCATCGTGGTTATGTTCACATGACTTTGCCATGCTGCGCGGTCAAAAAAGAAGACTATGGTTTGCATGCATTTTTATGCATTGCGGTATAAAAAAAAACAAAAAAACAAGTGATTTTAAACCATTGATGTGCAATAAGCAGTAAAAGAGAATTAATTTCACTAATATTGTTTTTGAGCGCTGAGATGTGCGCACATGAAGCCGATTCTCATACAGGCCATCTTATTGGGCTTGAACAGTCAACTACACACACCTATGTATCAAAATGCTGTCTTTGCGAGTATCCTCATAAACACAGTAATTTATATCTTAAGTGAGTGTAAACAGTTGCGAAAGAAAGTGCATGTGTATCAGTATATTAGATCAGTGCATTCACTCCTAAAGTGACAGCAGCCTAATAAACCTGCAGCTGTCTGTCATTCATTTTAATCAACAACAAAAGACGAAGAAATCACTCACTGCTCCTGACTCAATCATTTTTGTAACTTTTAATAATAAATTTATATTTAATTTACACAATGAAGGCTATACAGTGTTACATTTAATTACTTTATACAATTTATGTAGTATTTCTTTTTAGTGCCCAAAGTTTATCAGGGAGGTCTATTTAATTTGTTTTCCACTTTGTTCTATTGTAGTTTTTTCCTATTGCTTGTAATTAGTTTCTTTTGTTCTTATTATCACTGACTGTTTACTTGTCTTCAGTAAGCTAGTATTAGTTTTTTGTAATAATAAAATTATATAAATAATTTTGATATAATAACCTTATTTATTGCAAAAATAACTATATCGTTATATATATATATATATATATATATATATATCTCGTTATCATGAAATAAAATTGCTCATATTATGATATAAGATTTTGGTCATATCACCCACCCCTAGAATAATTGACTAATCTTAATTGCTGAACAGTTTAGAATTAATTCTTTCTTATAATACTGAAAGAATTTTAAAATAAATGTTTTTACATGCATTTCAAATAAATTGTATAATGTTGGTAATGCTTTACAATAAGGTTTCATTAGTTAACAATAG
This sequence comes from Paracanthobrama guichenoti, assembly GCA_018749465.1. Taxonomy (NCBI): domain Eukaryota; kingdom Metazoa; phylum Chordata; class Actinopteri; order Cypriniformes; family Gobionidae; genus Paracanthobrama; species Paracanthobrama guichenoti. Next base: position 51,173,789 of record CM031949.1, read on the forward strand.
TTAACTACATTAGTTAACATGAACTAACAATGAACTGCACTTTCTACAGCATTTATTAATCATAGTTATTTATAAAAAATCATAGTATATATATATATATATATATATATATATATATATATATATATATATATATATATATATATATATATATATATATATATATATATATATATATATATATATATATATATATATATATATATATATATATATATATATATATATATATATATATATATATATATATATATATATATATATATATATATATATATATATATATATATATATTCCACCACATCCCAAAGATGCTCTATTGGGTTGAGATCTGGTGACTGTGGGGGCCATTTTAGTACAGTGAACTCATTGTCATGTTCAAGAAACCAATTTGAAATGATTCGAGCTTTGTGACATGGTGCATTATCCTGCTGGAAGTAGCCACCAGAGAATGGGTACATGGTGGTCATAAAGGGATGGACATGGTCAGAAACAATGCTCAGGTAGGCCGTGGCATTTAAACAATGCCCAATTGGCACTAAGGGGCCTAAAGTGTGCCAAGAAAACATCCCCCACACCATTACACCACCACCAGCCTGCACAGTGGTAACAAGGCATGATGGATCCATGTTCTCATTCTGTTTACGCCAAATTCTGACTCTACCATCTGAATGTCTCAACAGAAATCGAGACTCATCAGACCAGGCAACATTTTTCCAGTCTTCATCTGTCCAATTTTGGTGAGCTTGTGCAAATTGTAGCCTCTTTTTCCTATTTGTAGTGGAGATGAGTGGTACCCGGTGGGGTCTTCTGCTGTTGTAGCCCATCCGCCTCAAGGTTGTGCGTGTTGTGGCTTCACAAATGCTTTGCTGCATACCTCAGTTGTAACGAGTGATTTCAATCAAAGTTGCTCTTCTATCAGCTTGAATCAGTTGGCCCATTCTCCTCTGACCTCTAGCATCAACAAGGCATTTTCGCCCACAGGACTGCCGCATACTGGATGTTTTTCCATTTTCACACCATTCTTTGTAAACCCTAGAAATGGTTGTGCGTGAAAATCCCAGTAACTGAGCAGATTGTGAAATACTCAGACCGGCCCGTCTGGCACCAACAACCATGCCACGCTCAAAATTGCTTAAATCACCTTTCTTTCCCATTCTGACATTCAGTTTGGAGTTCAGGAGATTGTCTTGACCAGGACCACACCCCTAAATGCATTTAAGCAACTGCCATGTGATTGGTTGATTAGATAAGTGCATTAATGAGAAATTGAACAGGTGTTCCTAATAATCCTTTATGTGTGTGTGTGTGTGTGTGTGTGTGTGTGTGTGTGTGTGTGTGTGTGTGTGTTAATTATTTTTAAACATGCTCCTTATAGCAGAGATGTAATCAAGTATGGATGAATTGCTTTTATTTTTTTATATGTTAATAGATCCAAATTAATAAAAAATAGTGTGGCTAACTCTAACGCATCTGATAACTCTATTAACTGTGCATTATACAATATATATTAGACCCCACTGAAGGCAACCGCACTGCGAGTACCTTCAATGCCAGTTGACACATGGTCAATTTTCCCAGAATCAAGTAGGTTGTAACTACTATGCATCTCATCCACAGATTCAGCACCTGAGAAGCCTTACGCCCGCTCACTGTCACCTCCTGAGAATGGCTTCAAGAATCTGGAGTCACGGCTGTATAGCAGCCAGGGCAGAGGTCCGACCAAAGCAGAGCGCTGGCCTGTTACGACCACTCACTTCAACCACGAACCACGCACTCAACCTCAGCCTCGCGTCCCGCTTCATCCCCCTGTAGAGCCTCGCCCTCGAAGGTTGGATGTCGGCAACGGCTACGATACGGACAGCAGTCAGGGCTCTCGCAGCAGAGCCAATCGGGCGTGGAGGCCGATGCGAGAGGCACTTAATGTCGATAGCGTACTAAACAGCGATAATAATCAAAACTCCCACAACTCTCGCAGACAGACCTTTAATCAAGAGAGCGACGAGTTGGCATGGGTCCGACGCGAAGAACGCAAACCCAAGAGTTTAATGACGATTTATGAGGACGAGCAGAGGCAGGACATGGGCAGCAGGAGCTCGTTGGAATCGGAGGGTCGAGGGCCTCCAGAGCAGGACAGGGTTAAAACAAGCGTCAACAACCTCACCATTCGGCCTGATAACTGGAAAATCCAGCGCACTGAATCTGGATATGAAAGCAGTGATCGTCTCAGCAATAGCTCAGCCAATCTGGACTCTCCTGTGGTAGAGAACTTGAGCAACAAAGAAATGCAATCCATACCTGAACCAAACCTCTCCAGGTAAGAACTGAAGTAATCCTCAATTAGCAAGAGAATCAAGACATTTACGCAAGACTCATTTGGGTGATAAATGTCACTACAGAATGTGATTTACAAGAGAAGAAATCAACATGAATTCAATACTAGTTAGGGAGATTTGTTAGGGAGGCCACAGAAAGGAGATCCACTGACAAGAAAAAGCAGGGTTTAATTAATGCATTTTTTATTAGATTTTTGTATATACACTACTGTTTAAAAGTTTGGGATCTTTTTTTTTTTGCCTAATATTTTATTCAGCAAGGACACATTCATTTGATTAGTAATGACAGTAAAGACATGATGTTACAAAAGATTTCGATTTCAAATAAATGCTTTTCTTTTGAACTGATCAAAAAAATCACAGTTTCCGCAAAAGTGTTTACCAGGACAGGTTTTTAACATTGGCAAGAAGAAATGTTTCTTGAGCAGCAAATCAGCATATTACAATGGTTTTTGATGGATCTGACACTGAATGTGATACTGAATACTGGAGTAATGGTGCTGAAAAAGCTTTACCATCACTGAAATAAATTACATTTTAAAATAGAAAACCGTTCTTTTAAATTGTAATATTTCACAATATTACTTTTTTACTGTATTTTTGAGCAAGTTAACAGCCTTGTAAAACATAAAAAAATGGTACAATTTTGGACCGTGGTGTATATGATAATTGTTTGTTTGTTTGTTTGTTTTATAGCATTCTTTTCAAACCGAGTAAACAACGTGCAAGATATTTCTATGAACAGTGTTGTGTTCAAGCTGTGTCTGCACTTTGAGTACCGTTTGAATGTTTTTCTTTGTCAGATAAGGTATCAAATTCTTGTGTAGCTGTGCATATCCTGTTGTCATTGTGAATCAGAGTACACAATGTTGCAGTAATGTTCGGTGGAGGTGTTTACGTCATTGTTTAATGTCTTAAAAAGGTTAGGCTTGGGAAGAACTGATGTAGACTGACTAAAGAGCCGGTTACATTAGATGACTGCTTCATGCAGCTGTTCTTAACCGAAATATAAGTTCAATAGTTCAAGTATGTGCTTGACATTTGCATTAAACTTGTATAGAACAGGATTGGGTGACAGCACCAAAACTAGAGTTTTGCCCATGTTCGATTTTAGCCAAATTTAGAATATCTCAAGCTCACCTAATGTGAACTTTAAATGTAGTGAAAGACTAAGATTTTAATATGTACTCATTCCCCCACATTCATATTTTTGAAATTTAAGTGAATGGAGCACAAAATCTAGTGTAACCACCCCTTTAGCCAAATATAACTTTGCATATAGAACATTGAGTTAAATGCATTGTGTATTTTTAGGGACCTAAACTACCAAAGGAGGTATGAGGATTCAAAGGCTGAGATCTCGCCTTCATCCATCTTCTACGGTAAGAACCGCCAGAGGCTTCTGAGTTAAAAGTGTTATCAGAAATTCCTTTTCCAATGTAGTAAGCTTCCTCGCAGCCTACCGACTTCTAAGGCAACATGTTAACAGTCATGGAGCCTCTGATGTGGATCAGTGTTATCTGTGTTCTTGTTATACTATTATAGTGTTAGCTTTTATATTAGCTTTAATATTTTCAGTATTCATTTTAATTTGAGCTAAAGTATTTTTTATTTCAGTTTGAATTATTTTAGTGCTTAAACTTATTTCAGTTAGTTCCCAAGGCAATATTTCAAATTTATAAATTTTATTTTATTTATGTTTTATTATTTTATTTCAGCTTTATCCCAATTACCAATAATAGTTTTAGTTGCAATAACAACACTGACATTGGTTTTTGAATGTTAGCATGTTGCAAATATTAGTCAGAGGGTTGGAAAACGGATGCAAAGTGTGTATTTTGTCAACCCTTTGAAAGATCTCACTACAGAGGCCGGGGGTCGATTAAACCCCCACTCAACACCCCCAGTGTTAAACAACAGCTATCCATCAGCTTAACACACAGTGATAAGAGCAAACGATTATAACTAACTAAGAATGGTGAAGAAATCAAAATAAGAGTCCAAGCCTCAATTGTTCCGGTGGCTTTTATTTTAGTTTCATTATTGTTAACTAAAACTATTCAAAATTCATTCATTAATTGAAACAAACATTAACTAAAATATAAATATTAAAAGAAAAACTGAAACATAAAAAAAAAAAATTAAAGCTAATTAGAAGTATTAAAAAAAGAGAAAAGCACATAACAATTACTAAAACTGGAAATATAAATAAAAGCTTATTCAAAATATTAATAAACACTTAATAAATAATATATGTAATGTGCTAGTGCACGCCTCAGACGGGTCATTATCAGCACTCTCATTCCAGATGAACTGGTGAAGTGAAGGGTGCACATGGGGTCGTGTTTGGGGACGAATCATTTGTCCTGGTTGTCAGCGCTGGGAGCTGTTTGTGTATGTGTGAGTGTGTT